>JAPMIB010000200.1:0-35000 GCA_034770305.1 Trichogramma dendrolimi
TTTTTTTTTTTCCAAACAATTTTTTTAAACAATTTAAAGAATGAATTGAAATAAGTTACGTGTCGTAACATTACTTTTAATTCCATTTTTACGTTTTAGTTATGAAGTTACACGTGTTTGGAATATTAGACACGTTCAGCAGAATCGGAAGAATCGTGAATTCGATTAAAAATTGTTTACTATTCCGGCCATAGTTCAGAAACTGGTCTATTTGAATATTTTTTTTTCTTTAATTATAAAACATTTTCATTTTATAACCGATTGACCCCAAAAAACTTCCACCCAAGCTCTGAAATCCCAATTACTTAATTTTTTTCATAATACTAAATATTGTGATAGGATTTGCTGGGGCTCAAAATTGTCAAAAAGTACACTTTTTCACCTACAGATATCAGAATTTGGAAAAAAAATTTTGCTCCTCTTCTAATTGAGCATTGATAAAATATTGAGTCTCTTAAAATTCGATGTATTTTGACGTGTATAAGTTGTACACAATTAAAATTTTTTTAAAACTTTAGCTATTAAATTTTGAAATGGTCTCATATCTGCTCCCTTTAATACTGGAATCCCTATCGTAAATTATCGTTTGCTATAAAATGTTATTAAGTTTAAAAAACTTTTATAAACTTATAGTAACTGTTATTAATGGATATAAATATTCGGATTTGAGACTCTTATAAAAGTTAATAAAAGTTTATAGAAGTATATAATGTTACACACGCCGATAGCGGTGTTACACCGTGGGTAGCGGTGTACTACCCGTGTTGCTGAGAGGAAGGAAGGGAAATGAAATATTATTAATATATAATGGTAAACTTACAATATGTTTATTCACGCTGAATCATAGTGCGTGTGTGAGTGCTACGCGTTCGCTGTGGCGCGCCGCGTCGGTGCATGTATGTGCGCAGCCCCGTCGCTGTGTCTGTGCAGCTGCAGCAGGCTATCTCGCATCGTGTGTCAGTTCTTAGTGATATTACCACAGTGTTTCCCGCGCTTGGAACCATCGGTGTGTGCCACGCGCGTTAGTGTGAGTGTGAGCTTCGTGCTGTTGTACCGCTCCGTGCGGCCGAGTAGACACGCGTCGAATCGGCAGCTATGTGTGACGGGCAGCAGGATCAGAAGCGTCAAAGCCGGCGGATCATGGTAAAACGAAGATCCCAACGAAGAGCGGTTCGGTGCGGGCGATACCGACGAAGATCGGGTCTTCCCCCGAGATGATAGCGGCGGCCATCACGCGCCAAATCCTTTGCGCCCCTCTGGTGACAACGAAGGATGCTCCGCTCCCGACCCTCGCAGATTTTGCGACCGGGAATCTCGAAGAGAAGTGGACCCAAATCGAAGGTCTAGTGAAAGGACTTGCCGCCTTCATCGAGCCCAAAGGCAACCTGCACAAGGAGATAGGCAGGTAAACGTCGAGCCTGGTACAAGCCGTCTGCGTTCACAAAGATGAAGAAGAGCCTAGGGCTGGCTCCACCTCCTACTGTGGACAAGGCGGTCTGCACTTCTCCGATATTTTCGGTCGGTGCAACTAGCAAGCGGCCTGCAATGTCACCGCCGGCGACCGTGCAACACCCAAGCGCCACGCCGTGAAAGCCGCATCTAGGCAGCTCGACGAGAACAACAACGATGTCGGAGACAATACGGATTTGAGCTCGTCAACCATCGTCGTGATCGCCAGCGTAATCAGACAGCAACAACATCTGGATCTGTCCAGCCCGGCAACTGCCGAAACCACGGCCAGCGCAGCGTAGAGTTCACCATCGACCAGACGCAATCGTGATCAAGGCGAAGGAGGCGTCTTCTTATGCAAACATCCTGCGAACTCTCAAGTCGGACACGACGTTGCAGCAATCAGTCGGGAGCAGCGTTCAAAACATCAGACGCAGCGCTGCGGGTGCCCTGGTGCTGCAGCTCAAGAAAAACATGGAAAATGCCTCCACACTCGGCGTGGTGTTGGAAAAGCCCTCGGTGACACGGCCACAGCCAGCGCCCTAAGCATACTACCATGATCGAGATCAGGGATCTCGATGAGTGTACCACCAAGGATGAGATCGCTGACGCGCTGTGCACGTCACTTAATGTCCCGCGACTCAACAAGGACGTTGTCAAAACGCTGCAGGCGGCTGTCGCCGCGCTCCTGGACGACCTAGCCGCCAAGGCGCTGAAACTCGGCCACATACGTATTGGCTGGGTCAACTGCCGCATCCGTGGTCGCGAGGATACCCTGCGCTGCTACCGCTGCTGGAGCCCCGGCCACGTCTCGGCTCGCTGTAAGGGACCTGATCGCTCGGCGCACTGTTTCCCTGCGGACAAACAGGCCATCGGATAAAGGATTGCAAGAACAATCCATCGTGGTTTTTTTCCAGAGCAAGGCGCTGACCACGACCACGCGTCGACAAGCCAGTACTGCCCCCGGGCACAGAAGACCAATCAAGCCCGCCGATGATGAGGATACTACAGCTAAACCTCAACCACTGCAAGGCTGCTCAGGATCTCCTGAGCCAAACCATACTCGAGCAGCGCATCAACGTGGCATAGTGTGTGATCAGTATAAGAACTAGATCCACCTTATACATGGCTGGCCGATGCCAACAGCCAAGCGCGATCTGGGTGCAGAGGGGCTGGTGCAGCAAGAGCGCCCAGCAAGAGCGCGTCCCTTTTTCACCTGGGCCCGAATCAACGGAATACTTTTTCAGTGTCTACGCACCACCAAGACTCGCTGTAGAATTTTCCTCTTCTCACCAACATCATCGAAAGCCTGGAACAAGAGGCCGCTCATCGTCGCGGGCGATTTCAACGCCTGGTCAACGGAGTGGGGATGTCGAGTGACGAGAAGCGTGGCACCATCCTCCTAGACGCGCTCGCCACCCTCGAAGCTGCACAGCTAAATACCGTGACACACCAACATTCGCTGGTGCACTGGGCTACTCGGTCATCGACCTCACCTTCGCCAGCGACACACTCGCTCCTCGAATTACATCATGGACCGTAAGCGAGCTCTACGTATAGCGACCATCAAGCCATCGTGTTTGAGTTAGATACCGTTAGACCGCCTAGACCTACGACGCGCCAAAGCTGCAAGTGGAACACACGCACCCTCGACTCAGAGTCTCTCTCAGTCATGATGGCCAATGCTGCGATTCCACCCGGGCCCACAGAAGAGATGGCAACGAGGCTCATGGCCACCATTACCAGTGCATGCGACGCGTCTATGGCCAAGACAAGTGGACGACCGTCGTTGCGCGGTGTACTGGTGGACAGGAGAGATCGCCGACCTCCGGCGCTCATGCCTGCAAGCGCGAAGGCTCGCGCAGAGAGCGCGCGGTCGGCCAAATGAAGGCGCCTGCCAAGCGAGCTATGCCTCCGCAAGATGTCTCCTACACGCTGCTATCAAGACCAGCAAGCGCCTATGCTGGAGCAAATTGTGCGATGAGGTCAACGGACGTATGGGGAAAACCATACGAGACTGTCATGTCCCGTCTCAGAGGACCGAGAGCAAATTCACCAAGCTCTCCGACCCTAGTGCGCCGCATAGTGGCTGCCCTCTTCTCTCGCGTGCCTGACGAGCCAGCTCTGCCACCACCACTCCAAGCAGGAGCAATTGTACCAGCAGTCACCATAGAGGAACTTCGAGAAGCAAGCGGGAAGATCAAGAATCACACTGCGCCTGGGCCGGACGGAGTACCAAACTCCGCTATCATTATCGCCATTGCCACGCACCCTGCCATCTTTTTGCAGGTGTACACGGCGTGCCTGCGGACCGGTGTCTTTCCAGCGTGCTGGAAAAGGCAGAGGCTTGTCCAAGCCAGGCAAGCCCCCCGAGGAACCATCGTCATACAGGCCGCTCTGTATGCTTGACACAGCGGGCAAGATTCTCGAAAGAATCATCTGCAACCGCCTCGAAGCCACTACTGAGAGTCCTGGGGGCCTCTCAGATCACCAGTACGGCTTTCGGAAGGGGCGATCGACGATCAACGCCATCGAGAATGTCATCGCCACCGCCCGAGAGGCCATCGCGGGCAAGAGATGGAACCGCGGCACCAAGAAGTACTGCGCCATGGTCACCCTTGACGTGAGGAACGCGTTTAATTCGGCTCAGTGGAAGAACATCAACGCCGCGCTACGCTGAATGCGCACGCCAGAGTACCTGCTGAGAATAGTCAGCAGCTATCTCTCGGCAAGGGTGCTTGACTACGATACGGACGACGGATCAGAGTCCTACAGAGTCACAGCAGGCGTTCCGCAAGGGTCTGTCTTGGGGCCCATCCTGTGGAACGTCATGTACGACACCGTTCTGCGCCTCAACTTCGGAGGCAACGTTAAGATTGTCGTCTTCACTGACGACATCGCTTTGGTGGCCGTGGCCAAGCACCTGTGGGAGATGGAATACGATCTTAGCTCTGCCATCGAGCAGGTGCGATGCGCGCTTCACGAGCTCGGCCTAGTAACGGCTGACCATAAGACCGAGGCCCTACTGATCACTAGCAGGAAGAAAATGGAGACCATCACCATCACAGTGGGTAAATGCAGCATAAGGTCGTCCCCCTGCATCCGCTACCTGGGCCTAAACATCGACTCCAGCCTGAGGTTCGACCAACATCTCCGAATCGTAAGCGAAAAGACAGCAAGAGTGGCTGGAGCCCTCGCGAAGATCATGCCCAACACCGGTGGGCCCAGAAGTAGCCGGCGCGTGCTCTATGCCCACGTCATCGACTCGATTCTCCTGTATGGAGCACCCATCTGGAGCTGTGCGACAGAGACGCAGGCCTACATACGCCAGGCAGAGTCGGTACATCGACGAGCCTGCCTGCGCGTGATCAGCGGGCGACCACACGTCTCCTACGACGCAACGTACGTGATAGTCGGCGTACAACTGCTCGCGCTGCTAGCGGATGAGCGAGCGCGCATATATCAGCGCCACCCCGAGAACATCAAGGAGGAAGAAAGAAGAGAGACGCTGAACAGGTGGCAGGACCGGTGGGACCGGGCCTCAAAGGGCCGATGGACACACCGGCTAATACCGAACATCACGATATGGGTCGAGAGGGGACATGGAGAAGTGGACTACCATCTCACACAACTCTACTGTCCGGGCATGGCTACTTTAGAAGCCATAGCCAGCGTTATGACAACACCCTTTTTCCACGAAGAGAGGAAGAAACTCCAAAAAATCCTCCAAGAAGAAATCGAGCCTGCAAACATCGTCAGGCTCATGATCGAAATCGCAGAAAATTAGATGGCGGTAGCGTCTTTCGCATAATCAGTCATCTCCAGACTGAGGCAAGAGGCACAAGAGGCGTAAGAGCGACCCAGACGATGCTGTAAGAAGAAGACGATGCTTCTGGTTCCCGAACCCCTAATCACCGTAAGGTAGACGAGGGATATACGGAAAAGACACAGATGTAGCAGAGAAGCTCTATAGAGTCCCCACCGAAGTAATGTTTAACGACGGTTTCCAGAGGGGTACTTGTTTCGAAGGGCCACTGGCTGCAGAGTTCACTCTGCCCACGTCAGAAAAAAAAACACACACACACACACACACTTGCGAGCGAGCCGAACTGGCTCGCGTTTGCTTCCTTTGCCCACTTAGTGGTAACAAGACTGAGAGATGAAGCCCTCATGAACCGCATAATGCCAATCCCTCCACCCCCGTGAAGTTATGCTTAACGGCGGTTTCCGCGGGGATGGAACAAAGGGAAATTGTTGTGGATGTATCTACATAACCTATGTAAATTCTTAACCAATATGTTACATTTGCTACCTAATGTAAACTTCTCTTTTTTCTTTTTACTGAATAAAATATATTAATACATCCAAAAAAAAAATAATAATAATAAAACACACACACACACACACACACACACACACACACACACACACACACACACACACACACGATTCGCGCTTGGACTAGAAAGCAAGCAGAACGTGTGTTGCTCGCGCTCCTGTTTTTTTAAATTCTTAGTGCGGTCATACGTGGTGCCGAAGTGTCTGTGCGAGCGCCAAGTGTGCATCTCGACGCACCGCGTCGGTACATGTGTGAGTAGTTCTGTAGCTGTGCGTGCAAACACCGATGGCGTGTGCGACTCGCGGCATGACAACAGCCGTGAATGACTGGCTGCAGAGCCCGCAAGGGTAGACGTCCGTCGAGAAGACCGGCGTGCCGAGCTTGTCGGAGCGCGGCGAGCGCGGCCTGCTCCTGTTGCCGTGGACGCCTCCTTCCACAATGATGAAGGCGATTACGAGAAAATAATCGTTGCTCCTTTGCATTGCAAGGAAAAGGATGCCAAGCACCCGTCTCTCGCAGATTTTGCAACCGGGACCCTAGAGGACAAGCTGGAACGGCCGGACGGCCTTATATGGGGTCTTGCGTGTCAGGATCAATCTCCACAAGGAGGTGTTCAGCTACCAGGTGAGCCTTGGTATGGCTCTCTTAGCGCTGGAGAAGTCATTGGGGAGTCAAGTGCCGCCTCGCCCTCCCGCAGCAGATGAGGCGGTCTGCACTTCCCCTCTGTTCACGGGCAGTTCCTGCGAAATCGTCTCCAGAAATGCGCGTGCCTCCAAAGCGTAATGCAGGTGTATCGGGTCTCACACAGTTGGACGAGAATAACAACGTTGCCGAGGACTGTGATAACTAAGTCCTTGAGAACCATCGACGACGTCGCTGGAGCAAGCCACAGCCCGAGTTGCCATCCAATGCTGAGCGTGACCCTGCTCGCTTGTCTCTGAAGACGAGTTCATCATAGACCAGACGCAATCATTATCAAGGCATCATGTCTACGTACGCCGAGATCCTGAAGAAACTCAAAGGAGAGCCAACGTTGCAGCAGACAGTCGGCTGCAGCGTAAATAACATCAGACGCCGCGAGCTGCTGGTGCCCTAGTGCTCTGCAACTAAAAAAAGACGTAGATAACGCCTCCACCCTCGGTGCAGAGCTTGACAGGGTGCTTGGCACCGCGGCTACAGCCAGTGCCCCTACTGCACACGTCCATGATCGAGATCAAGGACCTGGACGAGTGTGTCACCAAGGAGGAGGTCCATGGCATGGACGCTCTGCTGGGCGTTCCGGTGTCTAAACGCGAAGTCTCTGCAGAAGGCATACGCAAGAACACAGGTGGCTGTGGTCGCACTCCCGGATGACCTGGCAGCCACAGCGCTGAAATTCGGCCACGTACGGATCAGCTGGTGTTGTCGCATCCCAGCTCGCGAGGAGGTTACGCGCTGCTACCGCTGCTGGAATCCTGGTCCCATGGCCGCGCGCTGCAAGGGTCCCGACCGCACGGAGCTCTGCTATCAATGCGGCCTGAAGGGCTATTAAGCAAAGGCCAACCAGCGCGCGTTCTCTGCCAAGAACGAGGAGCTGACGACCATC
The DNA here is from genome assembly GCA_034770305.1 of Trichogramma dendrolimi. Classification (NCBI taxonomy): domain Eukaryota; kingdom Metazoa; phylum Arthropoda; class Insecta; order Hymenoptera; family Trichogrammatidae; genus Trichogramma; species Trichogramma dendrolimi. Next base: position 7,374 of record JAPMIB010000200.1, read on the forward strand.
GGCACGCTTCCACAAGCTCGAGCTGCCCTCTTGCACTGCGAGGCTGACCAGGACCTGTTTTGCGATACCATCAGCAAGCTGAGCATCGACGTGTCCATCCTGTATGAGCAATACAAGAACCTTGATCCACCCAATACATGGCTCGTCGTTGCCGACGGCCAAGCAGCTATTGGTGCTGGGGAAATTCCGGTGCAGGAGCGCCGGCGCGAGTGCATCCTTACTTCTCGTGGGCCCGAATCGACGGAATTTTGTTTTTCAGCGTCTACGCTCCGCTAAGACTCTGAGATGGAGTTTCCGCCCTCCTTGCAACAACAACAAGGATGCACGCGGCAGGGGGCCCCTTGTTGTTGCGGGGGACTTTAACGCATGGTCAACGCATGGAGTGGGGATGTAGGGCGACTAGACCAGGGGTGTCCATCCTGCTGACTCGCTCGGTCTCCACGATACGGTTGCTGCTGAACACCGGTGACGAGCCAACCTTCAACGGCAGACAGGGCAGCTCGGTCGTCGACCTAACGTTTGTTTGCGAGTTTCTTACGCCCCGCGTAATATCATGGGCGGTAAGCGGGTGGTACACGCACAGCAACCATCAGGCCATCGTCTTCGAGATCAAGGACACCGGGACTTCCACCGGGCCCTCGACGCGCCAGAGCAGCAATGGAACGCCCGTACTCTCGATGCGGAATGTTTCTCCGCCATCGTGTCCAGAGCATCGGTCGCTCCCGGGAACGCAGAGGATATGGCGTCGAGCCATATGACCGTCATCACCGGTGCATATGATGCCTCCATGTCAAAGGTAAATCCTCGCCGCCGTCGTGAACCTGTTTACTGGTGGACGGCTGAGATTGCTGATCTCCGGTGCTCCTGTCTTTGATCTCGCAGACTATACTTTTTTTAGAAGAAGTCTACTGCGCGTTGCAATCAAGACCAGCAAGCGCCGGAGGTGCTGGAGACAGCTTTGGGACGAGGTCAACAGCGACACTTGGGGGAAACCGTACTGGATTGCCATGTCGCGCCTGCGGTGCCTGCAGACCAAGCAGCCTAGCTCTCTCCTGATGCGCGCAGTGGTGGCTCTGTTTCTGCGAGTGCCGAGCGGGCCCGCCCTATAGCTGCCACGTCAGGCAGGAGAGCTTATCCCAGCCGTCACCTTGGAGGAACTCAGAGAAGCTCATTCGAGGATCAAGGAGCGCTCTGCGCCTGGTTCGGATGGCGTACCCAACTCGGCGCTCAGGATTGCTATTGCCGCACGTCCTGACATCTTCTTGCGGGTGTACACAACATGCCTGGAGACTGGCGTTTTTCCATCTGGTTGGAAGCGTCAGAGGCTCGTCCTGCTTCCAATGCCACGTAAACCCCCTGACGAGCCGTCCTCGTATCGTCCGCTGTGTATGTTGATTACGGAGGGCAAGATTCTGGAGAGAATCTTATGCGACCGGCTGAAGCTTTTACAGAGAGACCCGGAGGCCTTTGGAGCGACAGCATAGCTTCCGGAAAGGGCGATCAACGATAGATGCCATCGAAGACGTCATTTCCACCGCCCGGAATGCAGTAGCAGGCAGGAGGTGTTCCGGGGCACCAAGAAGTACTGCGCCATGGTGACTCTCGACGTGAGAACGCGTTAAATTCGGCCTGGTGGGACAACATCATCGCCTTCTTACGCCGTTTGCTCGTGCCCGATTACTTGCTGAGAATAATTGCCAGCTATTTCTCAGCAAGAGTGCTTGACTTTACTACGGTTGATGGTCCGGAGTCCTACGAGGTAACTGCAGGTGTCCCAAAGGGGTCAGTTTTAGGCCCGATCCTGTGGAATGTCATGTATGACGCCATATTGCGCCTCAACTTCGATGGCGATGTCCGTATCGTTGGCTTCGCGGATGACATCGCCGTGGTGGCTGTCGCCAAGCACCTATGGCAGATCGAACAAGTTCTGAACGCTGCCATTCTACAGGTGCGAGGCGCGCTCCAAGCTCAGCTTGCAAACAGTGACCATAAGACGGAGACACTGCTCATCACCAGAAGGAGGGAAGTGGAAACCATCACCATCATGGTAGGCGACCAGAGCATACGCTCGTCCCCCTTCATTCGCTACACATTGCTTGCACATCGACGCCAGCTGAAGTTCGATCACAAGCTCCAAAAAGTCAGCGCGAAGGCAGCCGGTGTGATCGGTACCCTTACGAAGATCATGCCCAACTCTGGTGGGCCTAGAAGTAGCCGACGTAAGCTGTATGCTCACGTCGTCGACTCCATGCTCCTGTATGGAGCCCCAATATGGAGCACAGCCACAAAAAAGCGAGCCTACATTCGCCAGGCGGAGGCAGCCACTGACGAGCCTACCTGCGTGTGATGGTGGCCGGCCGCATGTCTTTTACGAGGCGATTTACGTCCATGCTGGCATACCTCCGCTGGCCCTCCTCATGGACGAGCGAACGCGGCTCTACGGCCACCGCCGGGAGGGCGCAAAGGAAGAGGAACGCTTGGCAACGCTAAGCAAGTGGCAGGAAGAATGGGACGAGTCGACTTAGGCCCGTTGACGCATCGGCTGATCCCGAATATCACAGTGTCGCGGTCGCTTTCTTTGACCACTCAGTTGTGATTAGACTGAGAGACGAAGGAATGGACAGAAGGGGATGAACGGACGATGCGGCTAGAAGAAGAAATCACCTCATCCAAGCCCCCATGAAGCGCTTAATGCCAAACCCTCCACCCCCGTGAAGTAATGCCTAACGGCGGTTTCCGCGGGGATGAAACAAAGGGAAATCGAAGTGGATGTAGCTACATAATCTATGTACAAAAAAAATGTTACATTTGCTATTGTGACCTTAGGTCCAATATTAAATAGGAAACGCGCGCCTTTAAAGCCTGGGTTCCACCCCAATAGCTTAAAGTCCCTTGTTTAAGGCTGGTTTAGTCAAAGTTAATATTTTGAGAAGGTGCTGAAGGATCTTGATGTTTTGTAGAATTCTTTAATTGCAGAAGTGCTGAGGACCTATGTAACTAGCAGATGTAAGCGTTATTGCAGAAGGTTCTGAAGACCTTTACAATAACTTGAGAGTAGGTTTTATTGAAGCGGTGCTGAGGACCTCTTCAATAAATATAAGACTTTGTTACAAAAGTGCTGAGGACCTTTGTAACAAGTAAATGTACGCGCTATTGCAGAGGTGCTGAAGACCTTTACAATAGCTTGAGGGTAGACTTTATTGTAATGGTGATAAATAAAGCAATTGGTTGTTGTAAATCACAGCTGCCCCACACAGCGCCCGAGTTAATCGAGTCCGTCAAGTTAATAAATAGATCCAGTAATATACCAGATATAGGGGATTCTGTCGTACTGAAGGCAGTGCGTGAAATAGGTGCTGAGGACCTATGTAACACGTACAAATGCCTTGGTTCGATTGAGAATTTAGACTCCAACTTTGCCTTTGCGGAGGCCTGTATGTTACCCTCATACGCATCACATACCACTGCGTGCGTCCCCTCTCAGACGACGTGCACACTGCATGCCTCCCCCCTCAGGCGACGCACACAGCAGCACGCGTCCCCACCTTGCGCCGATGGCCAATTAGCGCGCTCTTGCTTCTTATATAAGCGAGGCGCCCGGTCAAGCAAGGAAGTCGTCTCTCGGCTGCCAGCCAGAGCACATCGACTCTCGTTCTCGCATTCGCGACAACGAGCTATTGAGAGTTTCGACCTAGGGAAATATTTCAATAGCGAACTTGGTCAAACTACAAAAATACTCGACTCGTCATTTCACTACCTTTCCCCACTTTTTACTTTTCAAGCTTCTGACTCGGCCGCCAGGTGGCGCGGCGCCACCGAAAAGTCGTACCCGCAAGAGAAAAGGTCGAGTTTAGAATACTAGTATAAGTGCCTCTCGACCTAAATCAATCAACTTTTGACTGTTCGACTTGCTACAAATGAGATGAGAAAAGTGGATCGGACTTTGTCTACCCACTTTTAACTGTTCAACTTGTACAAGTTGAAACAGAAAAGTGAGCAAACTTTTGTCAACTACTTTTGACTGCTTGACTTTGCAAAAGTCAAAGCAGAAAAGTAGTTGGACTCTAGCTCGAACCTTTTTTTTGTTTCGCCTCCGATTGTCCCAGCCCAGGTAGGGCAATCGATCATGGCGCCAATCCAAAGACAAAAGAGGAGGGCCCAGGTCCTACGCAGGGGCCACCATCTCGTGTCAGGCGTCCTGGAACAACTTTGCGTCGTACGAGCCGTGCCAAGAGACGAAGATCTCGTCACGAGTCGTCAGCATACCATCGAGCGAGTCAAGAGCTTCGTTCGTCGCCTGGCTTCTCGGCCAGGGTCAACCTACACCAACAGCTCGTGCAAGTCTCTCCGCACCTGACCTTATCTACCTTTGCCAGTGCCTTGCCCATCTCCGTGGCAGAGGACGATTAAACGAAGAGTCGTCAACGCAGAGCCAGTGGTCATTCTTGCGGTCGCACCTCTACCACTCCAGCCCACGACATCACCTAATCTCACGCATCTGACCGTCACTACGCCATTGTTCTCGGACGAGAGGACGTGTCAGAGGCAGCACCAACTAACAAAGGTCACGGTACTTACGGTTAGGCCGCCGCAGTGGGAAGTAACGATCGCTACAAAGGCGGCCCAAAGCACGCTGCCCCGCTCAGCCAACGCACTCGACGAATACGTCGCCACTCACCAACGAAACCCCCAACTACTGAAGCCAGCCATCTCCCTCTGCCCGGCGCAACGTTTGCCAAGGCCAAAGGCCGAGCCACGATCTCCTCGTGACTCTCGTTGTTCACCATCGAGGAAACCCTCTGCTAGAAGGGAAGCGGAGCTGAGAAGGTTGCAGAGAAGACGCTTCTAGGCGACCACATCAAACAATCGGCCCTTTTCAGGGCCACGATAAAGTTTGAAACGTAGTCGATCTACACAGACGACAGCTTGAGACACGGTCGTGGACCGTCACGATTCGGCTAAAACCCCGCAAATCCTCAATCCTACTCTATTCACTCCCCTCCACAATCCATTGTACAACATGTATTTATAGTCGGTCTGCGGAGTGCTCAAAAGTGGGGACGAGCAACCGTCGTGTTGGACTGATCAGCGAGCGCTCGTGGCAAACTGACTTTATTGATTTTTGCTTAATAACTATTACAATGAATAAAATATCAACTTAAAATTATGATATAAAATTGCGCTATGGTATTACAAGTGTTTTTATATGAAATGTTATACAGTGCAGTGAAAAATACAGTGGTGAACAACTTGTGTAAAAAGTGATAAATAAATAAAGTGCTGTTTATGATAATGTTTTTTGATAGAAGTGTTGTAAATGTGTTTTGATATAAATAAGTTAAATAAAATAAAATGATTCAATTAATATTCTAGGCTCTAACATAGTTGTAAATTTTTATAGAAATAGTAGCACATGTTGTATGATGACTCGGCAAATTCAAAGTTACGCCAAGTCTTGCATAACTAATACACTCAATTTGTTTATTGTAATTTATGATTAACGGTCTGTATCTATTTAACGTGAGATAAAAGTATCGTAATAAACATCGCTAGGTGTTATAAGTGTTTCGTTCATAATTTAAATAAAATAAAAGTTCGCCATGTGAATGCACATGGTGATCTTTAAGTTCCAAATTTAATTATTAATATAAATGTTTGTGGTTTTATTTCTATATTTTCCGACAGATTGTTTTATTTAGCATCGTTTAAATTTATTGTTATGTACTTATTATTAGTTTCAATATTATTGGTAAAAGAGTAAAATCAATGGTAATTATAGTAAGGTAGATTATGATAATGTGGTATGGTAAGGAATGGTAAAGAATGGTAAGGCAACGGTACCGGCGCAGGCATAGCTTTCGATGCGTTGGCCCCTTACTGAAAAAGAGACGTATCTAGCTGTGTAGGACGTCATACTATCTCATGTAAACTTCTCTTCTTCTCTTTTAACTAAATAAAACATATTAATACATCCAAAAAAAAAGAAGAAAAAACACATACACACACACACACGATTCGCGCTCGGACCAGAAGACAGGCAGGACGTGTGTTGCTCGCGCTCCTGCTTCTTCTTGATTTCTAGTGCGGTTATACGTAGTGCCGAAGTGTCTTTGTATGCGCCAAGTGCGCAGCTTGACGCGCCGCGTCGATACATGTGTGTGCAGTTTTCAACTCCGCCGCGCTACGCCGAATGCGCACGCCAGAGTACCTGCTGAGAATAGTCAGCAGCTATCTCTCGGCAAGGGTGCTTGACTACGATACGGACGACGGATCAGAGTCCTACAGAGTCACAGCAGCCGTTCCGCAAGGGTCTGTCTTGGGGCCCATCCTGTGGAACGTCATGTACGACACCGTTATGCGCCTCAACTTCGGAGGCAACGTAAGAATCGTAGGCTTCACTGACGACATCGCTTTGGTGGCCGTGGCCAAGCACCTGTGGGAGATCGAATACGATCTAAGCTCTGCCATCGAGCAGGTGCGTGGCACGCTTCAAGATCTCAGCCTAGAATTGGCTGACCACAAGACCGAGGCCCTACTGATCACTAGCAAGAAGAAAATGGAAACCATCACCATCACAGTTGGTGACTGCAGTATAAGGTCGTCCCCCTGCATCCGCTACTTCGGCCTACACATTGACTCCAGGCTGAGGTTCGACCAACATCTCTGAACCGTAACCGAACGCAGGAATTAAAATTTAATGTATCTCACGCATCTTCTATGCATTATTCCAATGACACACGCAACAGGTGAAAAGTAACATAATTTCGGACACGTGCGGCCAGCGTAAACAATGCCGAATTAAGCGGCCTATATCCATCACCTATTTCTTCGGCCTCTGCTAATTAAACTCTTGCGAAAATATAATTCTAATGGCAAAGAAATGAACACGCGGGCTGCGAGTATGAATGAATATCGGAGAAAAGCTGTAAAACTGCGGTGATCGCGACTTCTCCGATTTCGGGAAAAGAGCGGCCCCGGGTCTTGTAATATACACGCACGTGCAAGATGTGTGTCAATTATTGACCCATATCGAGATCGCTACATACGCTGCAAACGCTAAAGCGGGGATAAATTTAGGTTTATATAAGCAACGGTAAAATAGTATCAGTCATACTTTTTATCTACGAAATCGTACACTACGCGTCGATACTTGTGTTAACGCGACTAAATCTAAGTGTTTATGAAATATCATTTATATCATACTTCATACGAGTAAAGATATAAATAAATTGTATTGTGTTTGTGTGAGCAACACCACCATCAACGACGATTCCGAATAAAAAACTGTAAGTTTATTATCATATATCACTTGGCATTGTACTTCCTTTCATCCCACATCTACGCAACAAGCGACAACTTAAATTAAAGGTTTCTTGTTGGAATTCCAACTACGGAGTATATTAACAACTACATTTATTTGAATATTACGTACTTTTGAGCGTTTTCATTCAAGCGATGCGGGACAGAAGTCCAACGCCCGTCTCTGCGAGCATGCACCCTTGGCTTCGCCTCGGGTGCATAACCTCCCGGACGAAAGTTCGATTTTCATCCCTTATCACGTAATATACTATTTGCTTTGAATTTAAACAGGCTTAATTTAAGTACATTTTTAACAATAGATACTATGGTTACACTGGTTGGTCTGGTGCTGCGCCATGGCTGCCATGATTCCTGTAGAATGCTCGAATTTTATTTTTGTAGCACTCTTAGTATAAGTGAGCAAGGTGGACCAAAGAGTTGTAAATGCGTCTATTGCCACTCATTTTGAATCTGTTTTCAAAGTGACATATTTTTGGCATTTTGCGTTTTTCCTACTCGCAAATGAATTAATACATGGTTTACCAAATGTCTTGCATATCTTTTCAAAAGCTGATTCTTTTAGTTCAATTACTGCATTTAATTATAACAGCCACGATATTCTATTTGCATCAACATTGTTCGGTGAGGCTATGAATGATGCAAAAATCCAAATTTTCCTTAATTCACATCACTGCCTGTTGTGCGAAGTTATCAATTAGTAAAAGAACCTAGAAATTTTTCAAGTTCTTGGCAAACTTTTAAGCCTGAAAAACGCAGTTATTAGTTCTAAGAAATTTATGGAGTTTTTCTTTTCCTCTTGTTTCTAATGTTTATACACTAATTTTTTTATTACAAAAAAATACCTTCACTAGTTTGAGAAGCATAAAAAAATATTTCTAAATCATAGCACGAAATTCTTATCGGATTTTGGCATTTTCTTATTTATTTTTCTACCAGTTCAATTCAATTCTACCAGTTCAGTTCAATTGGAAACTAAATTTCATATCCAACAAATGTTTACATGTATGTGTATGAATGCACAAGAATGAGAGTAAGATTATTATCAAATGAGGAGTTTTATTATTCAAGACTTGCTCGTCTCGGATGTAGCAGCTAAACCGAACTTTCGCGATTGATATTTTTATCTCCTGGCGACGATAAAACAAAAGGTGAACATTTAGCAATTCAATTAATTACATTATACATGTACGACTGCGGTGAAGTAATGCTACATATATATTTACGAAGTCCACGTGTCACGTCAAATGGATATGTCAGACTCGAGTAATATACTAATGTTTGTGTACTATTGTTAAGTGAGCTAATCTGCGCCTCTTTACAAATACCGACTAATTACCTATCCTCTTGTTTTCTCCTGACCCTGTTCTTTCCCCGCAAGACCAGTACTTGGCATTACTTCGCGGAGAGAGAATATTGCTCTGTACGAGCTACTCCTGATTTTAATAGATCTTCATGTTTCGTTTTCTTCGTACCACATCGTCTGGTCATCTTCTTCTGTCCCTCTCTCTTCACTGTTCAGTCTTGTCATGACTTCTGGCAAAGAAAGAATCTGCTTCACTATTGCTTCTGCTATGCTAAAATTAGGGGGGGGGGGGGGGAGTACAAGTAGCCCGTATCCTTTTTGGTTGATTGGACGAAGATATGACCTGAAGCAACTGCAGCTGGACAGAAGTTGGGTGAGGTGTTAGTTAACTTTTTTATGTCTCTTCTTGATCCACATGGCTAAGTTCGGTATGAGCCGGTGAGTTCACTGACCATTCGTTGAGCACACCCATTTAGTCTGCCATTTCTCCAGTGTTCTGTCATGTTCCTCCCACGAATTATCCTCGCGACGAAACTCATAGAGTCTCGAACGCTCATCGAAGAGAAAAGCCAGTTGAGAACATTCACGACCTCGTGAGAAATTCTGCGAAAGCCAAACATGCGCGTTGGTAGATTGACGCCACCTGACCGACGATTTTCACAGCATCCTTCCTATTGACCTTGTTGATGACACTGCCGTTGAACCTGCGTTGGCTGCTCTTCGGACGCATGAAATTGGGGATGAGGCTGAGCAGAGTGCCCGTCATCCAAGAGTCTTTTCCCTGTCAATTGCTAAGTGTTGCCAACTGCGATTCGTTTGGTATCGATATGTACTCCAAGATATCTGATCCAGGGAACCGATTCAATGTCGTATCCTTTGTCTTTAAGATGATATTGTCATTCAGTTTTTTACTCGTAACCAGCAGAACTTCAGTTTTCTGATCGGTGGTTTACAATCCTCGTTCACTGAGTGCTGCGCGAACTATCCGGATAGGCTAATTTTTAGCAAAGGTATGCTGGGGCTCTTATCTCCTCCAGGGTGCGTAGGATATGAATCCACCGCGCTGAGTTGATGGTGTTCCTGACGTCCAGGGTGACGATGACGCAGTACTTTTTTATGACACAGTGGTATCTCTTACGACTAATGTCCGCTTTGGCAGTGCTGATTACCTTCTATACGACGTCGATAGTTGACCGTCCTTTGTGGAATTAAAACTGTGAGTCTGCTAATACAGCAAGACCTTCAGTATAAGCTTCCAGACGGCCCACAATGATCTTTTCCAGAAACTTGCCCACGGTGTTTAGCATACACAGTGGGAAGTACGATGAGAGCTTCAAGGACAGTTTGCCTTGTTTTAACAACAGGCAACGAGTTTTTTATGTTTGCAGCAACTTTTTTTATTGGCCATTTGATTTCACTAAGAATTGACGATATATAATTTACCTATACCGTGGAACAGTTTTTGAGGTTTTTAGGGTGTCCATTATAGAGAGATTTAACTGTATATAACTCTAAATCTTATCTATGTCATGTCAAACAGTCACATGATAATATGAATGAAATTGTAATAGTTATGTTTAATTATTCCACGACAATCACTTGCTGCGATCGATGCGATCACATGTCAAGAGACCTCTTTTTCTCACCTGTCTATCTTTCCATCTTTCTCACTCTCATGAAAGAGAAATAATTATTATGTAATTACGGTTGCGAAGATTAGTGAAAACTCTTATACCTAGGCATGCATATTATATATTGCTGTAGCTGTAGATGTCTGTAGGCTCAGTCCTCGGTGATGATCGGCGGTGTAAGAGAAAAGGGTTGGAAGGTTTAGAAAAATAACAACTACTCGAGACTTTCCTTTTACGATGTTCTCAGCTGTGCGCGGCAATAAGCCCTGATTTTATTCTCCATCAAACATCAATAAATTACCCTACAGTACGAAATACCCCTCTTTCAATACATATTATTTACTTTATACTTTCGCGTTTCAATTTCGCCACGCTACGATCGTGTTTATTATTTAATTCGTCTACTTACGACGCGTACCGACGCCTATTTTTGTACACACATCAATATGTCCGTCTTTCTCATAATAATGTAGAGAGACCATCCCCTGTTAAAATTTTACACTTTCCGTACTGATATAAGGTAGGGAAGTATGCACTTAAGGACAAGGGATGAGTAAAAATGAGTTTTAATGCATTTTGTAGTGGCAGAAATATGTATAAAATCTATAAAAAACTTTTTATTTAATGCAATTTCTTCTTTTTTAATTGCAGGCAATTACTTGCTCCAAATTTGGTACAAAAAGATTATCTAACAAATGATGCAGAACAAGTATCAAAACAGGTAAAATTTCAAATTATGTCATTTCAATTATTCAATTATAAGGATTCAAAGAAATATATCTTAACATACCTAAAAAAGGTCAAAAATTCGTTAAGAGCTCTGTGCAGTATAATTCAATTTAGCTAGTAGCATACTTTTTAAAATAAACTAATATGTGTAATGACGTTTGAAAAGTTCTGAATTTTTTTTTTAACAAACGATTTTGATGTAGACTTTAAAATGTGATTTGAAAAAAACTTTCTATTACTTCAGAATTTATCATAAAAAAAATATTTTTTGAAAATTAATCAAAGGAATCTAATTTTTATCATCTACACTCGGCAACAAAATTATCGCAACAAAAAATTTCATCGAAATTTGGTCAATTTTCAAATGCTTCTATTTTGGGCTATATTTATCGTATCAACACGCTTTTTTTTTAATTTCTTGGAAATTTTGTCTTCTTTAAATCTAGATAGACTACAATAAGATTCAAGTTGATGTCCAGTTACCAGAAGTATTTAAGCGCGACACTAAAAATTGCTGAAAAAAATTGACTGTTTGAACGTGTACCAGTACCACAGTAATTTTTTTATCGAAATCTAACATACACCATCGCAAAGTACTCTTTTCAGCAAGCAATTTAAAAAAAAAGTCCTCTCTACAATTTTTTTAACGCCCTGTAGGTCAAATAAACCTAAAAATTTTTAAAAATGCCTCGCATATCTGAAATTCAGTCTGCTTAAATCGTCGCCTTGATAGAGGCAGGATTGAGTCAAAGTGATGTAGCTAGACAGATGAGGGTTCATCGGTCGTCGGTATCTCGCGTTTTTAGACGGCACCAAGAAACGGGTGCTTACGACGAGCTCGCTTATTATACGCTCATAATTATCGCGACTGGTCAGATAGACAGTGGAGGAATGTGCTGTTTACTGACGAGTCTCGATCTTGTCTGTTCGGTAATGATGCTAGAATTCGGATTTGCCGTCGAAGACGTGAGCGTTACGAAGCAAATCGCGTTTGATCCTGTGAGAGCGTTTGGTGGTGGGTCCGTAATGGTATCGGGAGGAATATCGATAGATCATCGTACTGATCTGGTAATTATCCCACAACCCGGTCTAACAGCAGAGCGTTACATAAATGAAGTTTTGTATCCTCACGTTTTTCCATTGCGTCAACGAACGCGTAACTTTATTTTTCAGCAAGATAACGCACGGCCTCATACCGCAAGGATAACTCGTGCTTGCTTGGAAGAGAAGAAAACGTAGAGTTATTGCGTCATCCAGCGAATAGGCCGAACCTCAACCCCATTGAACACGTTTGGGACATGATGGGTAGGCGCTTACGAAATCTTGATAATCCACCTGCAAATCTTCAAGAGCTTGAAGTGGTACTCCGAGAAATTCGGCACCAGAAACCCCAAGATATGATTAGGGCATGCATAAATATGCATGATCGTTTGGAAGAGGTGATTCGCCGTCACGGTGGTAATATGCGTTACTAAAAAGATTCCATACAGGGTCTGGAGTCGCTAAATACTGTGGAATTGACGAGCCATAGGGTCCCTTTATGGAAAAAATTACATACAATCGGCCCTTTTCAGGGCCAAATGATACGTTAAATTCGACCAACAACCTCCTCGTGGTACGTATTGGGTAAAGCAAATGTTGGCGTTATTTGCGAAATACGGAAATTTATCTTCAAATTGACCTACAGGGCGTTAAAAAAATCGTAGAGAGGTCTTTTTTATTTGAATTACTTGTTGAAAAGAGTACTTTGCGATGGTATATGTAAGATTTCGATAAAAAAATTACTGTGGTACTGGTACATGTTCAAACAGTCAATTTTTTTCAGCAACTTTTAGTGTCGCGCTCAAATACTGCTTGTAACTGGACATTAATTCGAATCTTATCGTAGTCTATCGAGATTTGAAGAGGACAAAATTTCCAAGAAATTAAAAAAAAAGCGTGTCGATACGATAAATATAGCCCAAGATAGAAGCATTTGAAAATCGACAAAATTTCGATGAAATTTTTTGTTGCGATAATTTTGTTGCCGAGTGTATTTGAGATAACTCAAATGGTTGTGAAATGTATTTTATACATTCATGATTTACGGTGAGTAGTTCACTAGAGTATATGGGCTAGTTGACATAGTTAGTTTAATGGCAAATGGATCTATAGGGCCTTAAATTTGAATTTTCTTTTTCTGTTGTTATTCTGTTTGACAGATTTTTATACAAGTCAATAACAATTTTTTTACTTGGCATTATAAGCCTTTTTATGTATGAAATTTTAGCTTCATTTGATTTTTTTAACATTTATAATCATAAAAAATTTTCTGAGATATTTTTGAAAATTCTGTTACTCTTAAGTGGTTACATGCAAAATTGTTACATTTGTTTAAATTTAATTAATAATAATTAATTATTATTATTTGCATAATTATCACTCAAGGTTTTAACACTGGTTTGTTCCCTTAACTTGACAAAGGCATTTTCATATGGGTTATTGAAAAAAACTATAAAGCCTGTGTTTTAGAATATAATGTCATAAGACTTTACAGTCTGATGTAAAAATGTATGATAATTAAAAATAAATATAAATATTTAAATGAAAAATATTAAGCAACAAAAAAAAGATGTATTGAAATTAGAAACTGCTGCCAATTCATTGGTAAAAAGCTTCCACATAAAAAAATGACTGTCCCTATTTTATTTATAAATGCTCATAAAGCAATTTTTATAACTTCAACCATGTAAAAAAAAATTTCCGAAAATTGAAGATAAAAACATTTTTTTTCTTCATAGTGTAACTTTTAAAATAATGAATGATTCCTAATATTTTCAATTTCAAATTAAAACTTGGCTGCTCATCTTCCAGAATCACTGCTCAAAAATGTTAGAAACACACTTCAACCCTTAAAAAAACAGGAAAAATCGAGCAATATCGAAGCAAAAAATTCATTTTATTTCAATATAATTCACTATCCAGTCATCGAAAAAACGTATTCTACATACATGCATACATCCACGCACATACGCATATACACGTAAACTCCACTGAGCGGAGCTCGGTCACTCAAGATACAGAGAAGGAGGAGAGTGTCAGGTTAGGAGAGGTGAATGGACACACGAATATGTAAATAGTAATAAAATGTAGTTTATTGTATGAACGTGTTAGGTGTATGTTTTGATTGTCTGACGCCCTTCTTGCAATGCTCTTCAGTACCTTTAAATGGATAAATATGGTGTAACGGATATTATATCCGTTACTCTCTCTCTCACGCTTATGAGGAAAAGACCCGAAACATACAATATTTTACTATGAAATATTATATAAAGCATACAATATTAATACTAATTACACCTGAAATAGGTAAATTAGATCGAGGCAGACGCGCCTGATAACTATGTCGCTCTCCGTGCGACGAGCCAAGTGCGGCTGGCGTGGGCTAAGAGGGGAAAACACGAGAGAGTTCGGAGCGGCTCGCGGGTCGTACGACGCGACCGAGGGCCTACTGCTATTTCAGGCAATTGGCACGTGTGCACGCAATTAATTACGTAATTGATTAAAGTAGACTCACTTGATTTTAATTGTACTTTTCATGAAGAGTGATTTCGAAACCTTGTGAATATAGATTCGGATTTATCTAGTACCGTTCTATTGTGCTTGTTAGCTCAAAGAATTGCTGATTGTGGAAAGTGGGTCCGACGCCGAAATAGAGTTCCAATTTCAGCCAGTGAGTACCTGTTCGTCGATCACGCGGCCATTAAATCTCTCTCATTCCCTCAGCGCAAGCCCGTTCACGCTCGGTTCGGCGAAAGCCCACTCGTACTTTGTATACTTGGCCCACAGAGCCAATTATACTTCAACCCTAGCATAATTATTCTTAATAGACTCTTATTTTATTTCACTTAATTAAGCCAATTTCCACGAGTGGTTATTTCTGCCCAAACCTTACAGCGTCCCTATGTGTGTGTTTTTTTTTCTACTCCACCCCATTCGGACACTCACCGGTAACCGCCGCTAGGCATTGCTTCGGTGAGGCCGGGGTTAGTTGAGCATTTCTGCTACTTTGCTGTTAGTCGTTTCCATACATCCCCCATCCGTCGTATAGTGATATGCGACGATTAGGGGTTCAGAGACTCATCTTTTTTCTACTTGGTGAACCTCCGAACCTGTGCGATGCCATCTCTCGATTGTCGTACCCCCTTTTTCGGAGTCGTCTTTTTGCGTGGTCACACATTGCTGGCGTCTCCTCCTGAGTTAAGTATTAGAACTTGCTGCCCAGTGCCTTCTTGTGAGTATGGTTCTCGCTTCTGTCACCACCCGGCAAGTGGCAAGGTTGTCGGGGCAGCTTCATCTTGTGAGTGTGGTTCTCGCTTTTGACTTCGTCATAGGAGTGTTGTGCTCCCCGTCTATCGCCAGCCTTGTGAGTCCTCGCCTCGGGCTCCTACTTATGGTTATCCTCTTCGTTTCCAGCTCGCACAGTGATCAGGGTTTTCTACCGCTTTGGAGGCCGATGACTTAGCCCGGGTCTTCTTTATAAGTGGTAGTCGCTCGTCCTCGGGCACGGGCTCAACCACACCAGGCAAAAAAACGCGCCTCGAAAATTCGCCCAGTGGGGATTGAACCCACGCCCTACGGCACACCTTGTATCAGCAGGCAAGAACTATACCCACTGAGCCAACGAGCCCAATTCTGTGTGGGTGTGTGTGTTTTTTTTTGTTTTTTTTGGACGTGGGCAGAGTGAACTCTCCAGCCAGTGGCCCTTCGGAACAAGTACCCAACTCGGAACCGTCGTTAAACATTACTTCGGTGGAGACTCTATAGAGCTTCTCTGCTACATCTGTGTCTTTTCCGTACATCCCCCGTCCACCTTACGGTGATTAGGGGTTCGGGAACCAGAAGCGTCGTCTTCTTCTTACAGCGTCGTCCGGATCGCTTTTACGCCTCTTGTGCCTCTTGCCTCATTCTGGAGACGACTGATGACACGAAAGACGATACAACAATCCAATTTCCTGCGGTTTTGAGCATGAGCCTGACGATGTTAGCTAGCTCGATTTCCTCTTGGAGGACTTGTTGGAGTCTCTCCCTCTCTTCCTGAAATCGCGGGCAGCGAAAGAACGCATGCTCCGCGTCTTCTTCTGTGATTGGGCAGGCTAGGCAGAGTGCACTCAGGGTGTTGTCATAGCGCTGGCTATGGCTTTTGAAATAACCATGCCCGGACAGGAGTTGTGTGAGATGGTAGTCCACTTCTACATGTTCCCTCTCGACCCATTCCGTGATGTTCTGAATTAGCCGGTGTGTCCATCGGCCCTTTAAGGCCCGGTCCCACCGGTCCTGCCACCTGTTCAGAGTCTCTCTCTCCTTGACGTCCTCGGGGTGGCGCTGATATATGCGCGCTCGCTCATCCGCTAGCAGCGCCAACGGTGGTACGCCGGCAATCACGTACGTCGCGTCGTAGGAGACGTGTGGTCAACCGCTGATCACGCGCAGGCAGGCTCGTCGATGTACCGACTCTGCCAGACGTATGTAGGCCTGCGTCTCTGTCGAACAGCTCCAGATAGGTGCTCCATACAGGAGAATCGAGTCGGCGACGTGGGCATAGAGCACGCATCGGCAACTTCTGGGTCCACCTATGTTGGGAATGATCTTCGTTAGGGCACCAATATCACCGGCTGCCTTCGCGCGGACTGTTCGGAGGTGGTGATCGAACTTCAGCTTGGCGTCGATGTGCAGGCCCATGTAGTGGATGCAAGGGGTCGACGTTATGCTGCAGTCGCCCACTTTGATGGTGATGGTCTTCATTTTCTTCCTGCTACTGATGAGAAGGGCCTCGGTCTTGTGGTCAGCCTTTTCTAGGCTGAGATCTTGAAGCGCGCCAAGCACTTGCGTGATGGCAGAGTTCAGAACGTGTTCGATCTGCCACAAGTGCTTGCTCGTGATGGGCCTCAAGACAGATCCTTGCGGAAAGCCTGCTGTGACTCTGTGGGTCTCTGGTCCGTCGTCTGTATCGCAATCAAGCAGCTTCGCTGAGAGATAGCTTCTGATTATTCTCAGGTGTTACTCGGGTACGCGCATTCGGCGTAACGCGGCGCTGATGTTGTTCCACCGAGCCGAATTGAACACGTTTTTCACGTCGAGAGTGACCAAGGCGCAGTACTTCTTGGCGCCACTGTTCCATCTCTTCCTCGCGATGGCCTCTCGGTCGGTGGCGATGACGTTCTTGATGGCGTTGATCGTCGATCGCCCCTTCCGAAAGCCGTACTAGTGATCTGAGAGGCCCCCAGGGCTCTCAGTAGTGGCTTCGAGGCGGTTGCAGATGATTCTCTCGAGAATCTTGCCCGCTGTGTCAAGCATACAGAGCGGCCTATACGACGATGGTTCTTCGAGTGGCTTGCCTGGCTTTGGCAGCAGGACAAGCCTCTGTCTTTTCCAGCATGCGGGAAAGACACCGGTTCGCAGGCACGCCGTGTACACCTGCAAGATTATGTCAGGGTGCGTGGCAATGGCGATCTTGATAGCGGCGTTTGGTACTCCGTCCGGCCCAGGCGCAGTGTGATCCTTGATCTTCCCGCTTGCTTCTCGAAGTTCCTCTATGGTGACTGCTGGTACAATTGCTCCTGCTTGGAGTGGTGGTGGCAGAGCTGGCTCGTCAGGTACACGAGGGAAGAGAGGAGCCACAATGCGGCGCACCATGGTCGGTGAGCTTTGTGAATTTGCTCTCGGTCCTCTGAGACGGGACATGACAGTCTCGTATGGTTTTCCCCATACGTCCTCGTTGACCTCGTCGCACAGTTTGTTCCAGCATAGGCGCTTGCTGGTCTTGATAGCAGCGTGTAGGAGACATCTTGCGGAGGCATAGCTCGCTTGGCAGGCGCCTTCATTTGGCCGACCACGTGATCTCTGGGCAAGCCTTCATGCTTACAAGCTTGAGCGCCGGAGGTCAGCGATCTCGCTTGTCCACCAGTATACTGCGCCACGACGGCGTCGTCCACTTAACTTGGCCATAGACGCGTCGCATGCATTGGTAATGGCAGCCATGAGCCTCGTTGCCATCTCTTCTGTAGGTCTGGGTGGAACCGTAGCATCGGCTATCATGACTGAGAGGCACTCAGAAACGAGACTGCGTGCGTTCCACTTGCAGCTCTGGCTCGTCGTAGGTCCAGACGGTCTAGCGCTCTCTATCTCATACACGATGGCTCGATGGTATTATTATATCATCAATATTAGGGGCCTTTTTCGCTCTTTTTTCGATAGATATTAGCGTCTCCTGAGCGTAAAAAATGCTCAAAATTTACAAGGGAGTAGTTAACATGTTTAGGAAGCTTCTTAAATAGTTAAGGAGAGGAAAGTCCGGATCATACTTGATCAGATTTTGAGTTTTAGTTTTTTTCTTGACTATTTTTATTGTAGAAGCCTCCAGAGTGCTCAGATCACTTTAGGACTCATTTTTTTTTCTGAAAATTTAGACAATTTCCAAAAAAAAGCTACGTCGCATATTTATTTCTGAGTCACTCTACACTGAACTAGAGCTTAATGAAATATTTGGGATCTTTGATAAATTACGAAAAAATGCGAAAAAGGCCAACTTCGGATTTCCGAATAAGGGTGATAGAAGGCCCCAATCGCTCTATAAATTTTTTTTGTACATTCCTGACATCCCAAACAATGTATTCATTATAGTAGATATAGAAAAAAAAATGTTGACCGGTTGAATCGGCCATATATAGTGAAATCTCTCTATATTTGATACTCTGAATAGTGGACACTCCATAGTAGTGGACAATTTAAAAATTTGAATTCTTTATGTAGCTCCTATTCCAAATAATGGACATTCTTAATAGCGGACGTGGATACTTATTTTCAGGTATCAACGGACAGTTTTTCCTCTTATTGTTAAAAATTTGTAACAATGGAATGTGAGAAAATGCGGTATTGCTGCATTTTAAATGTATTGGTTGCCCGAAATCGTTAGTGATATTATATATTTTGTTTTAACTTTATTACATTTTACAATTTAATCTGATTATGCTGCAGTCGCTTAATGTGATGTTTAGGGTTTCCATTTTCTTTCTGCTAATGATGAGTAGGGCCTTGGTTTTATAGTCAGCTGTTACTAGGCCGAGCTCTTGAAGCGCGCAACGCACCTGCTCGATGGCAGAGTTTAGATTGTATTCCATCTGCCACAGGTGCTTGGCCACGGTCACCAAGGCGATGAAATATAGTAGATAGAGATTATACTCAGCAGGTACTCAGGCGTGCAAATTCGACGTAGCGCGGCCCGGATGTTGTTCCACCGAGCCGAATTAAACGTGTCATTCACGTCGAGGGTAACTGCGGCGCAGTACTTCTTGGTGCCACAATTCCATCTCTTGCCCGCGACGGCCTCTCGGGCGGTGGCATGACTGAGAGGCACTCTGTGTCAAGGGTGGGTGCGTTCCACTTGCAGCTTTTGCACGTCGCGGGTCTAGGCGTTCTGAAGGTCTTTATCTCAAACACAATAGTCTGATGATCGCTATGCGTGTAGAGCTCGCTTACGACCCATGATTTCATTCGGGGAGCGAGTGTGTTGCTGGCGAAGGTGAGATCGATGACCGAATAGCCCAGTGCACCGGTAAATGTTGGTGTGTCTCCAGTGTTTAGCAGTACAGCTTCGAGCGTGGCAAGCGCGTCGAGGAGGGTGGTGGCACGCCTTCTCGTCATTTGACATCTCCACTCCGTTCACCAGGCGTTGAAATCGCCCGCGACGATGAGCGATCTTGCCCCAGGCTTCCTCAATGATGTTGGTGGGAAGAGCGAAAAATTCTACATCATCGAGTCTTGGTGGTGCGTAGACGCTGAAAAAATAGATTCCGTTGATTCGGGCCCAGGTGAAAAAAGGGACGCGCTCTTGCTGGGCGCTCCTGCACCAGGCCACCTCCCTGCACCCAGATCGCAATTTGGCTGTTGGCATCGGCTAGCCATGTATTAGGTGGATCTAAGTTCTTGTACTGATCATACACTACGGCCACGTTGATGCGCTGCTGCAGAATGGTTTGGCTCAGGAGGTCCTGAGCAGCCTTGCAATGATTGAGATTTAGCTGCAAGATTCTCATCATCAATGGGCATTTTTGATCTTCAAAGCCCGGTTGTTCTTTTTGAGTGGTACTTGCTCTACCTCGGGCACGGACTCAACCACACCAGGCGAAAAACGCCATCGAAAATTTGCCCAGGGGGGATTGAACCCACGTCCTACGGCACACCTTGTATAAGCAGGCAAGAACTATACTCACTGATCCAAGGAGCTCGATTGAGCCCGATTGTGTGTGTGTGTGTGTTTTTTTTTTTTTTTTTTTTTTTGGAAGGAGGGAAATCCTATTTACGGATTCAACATGAGACTATCAATTGTCGCATGGATATGTTGGACTCGAGTAGTGTACTGTTGTTTGTGTATAAGTGTGGTTATGTGGGTGAGTAATGTGCCTCTCTATTAATACCGACTAAAACCCATCCTTGTTTTCTGCCTCTTTCTTCCCTGCGGGACCACCGTTAGGCATTACTTTGCGGGGGAGGCTCGAGCTACGTGCTCACTTCAGGAATTGTATCTTCTATTCTTCAACGTCTTTTTCTTACCGCATCGTCCGGTCATCTTCTTCTGGCCCTCTCTTCGCCCCTCAGTCGTGTCATGGGCAAAGGAGGACACTTCTAGCCAGTTGGGTTCAACGTCGAGAATGAACCCTACCAGCGTCTCGGGCTCCAAGGGCTCTTGAGAGAGGCGATTGAGCCCCCCTCTTTCCTCCGTGAATCGAGGGCAGCGGAAAATTACAAGCTCGGCATCTTCCCCTAACAGAGGACACGCCGGGCACCGGTCTCTCGTGTCGTTGTTTTTCCGACATAGGTATGACCTGAAGCAGCCGTGACCAGTCAGGAGCTCCGTGAGATGGTAGTTCACTTCTCCTTGCCTCCTCTCAATCCACGGAATGATATTCGGGATGAGTCGGCGTGTCCACTGACCCTTCGTCGAGCGGGCCCATTGGGCCTGCCATTTCTCGATCGTCCTAGCTCGTTCTTCACTCCCGACGTTTTCGAGGCGGCGATGATACAGCCTCGAGCGCTCGTCGATGAGTAGTTGCAGCGGTGGAGTGCTGGCAAGAACGTAGGAGGCCTCGTTTGAAATGCTGCAACACCCGCAGATCACATGCAGGCAGGCACGTCGATGGATCGACGCCGCACGACGGACGTAGTCATGCGTCTTTGCTGCCTCACTCCATGCTCGGGCACCGTAGAGAAGGATCGAGTCGACGACGCTGGCATACAGCCTACGTCGACTGCTCCTTGGACCTCCGATGTTTGGCATAAGGCCCAGCAGGGCACCTGCTACCCGGTTTGCCTTATCGCTGACGATGCGAAGCTGCTCATGGAATCGCAGCCTGGCGTCAATATGTACGCCTAGGAACTGGATACAGGTAGCCAACGTGATGTAGTGGTTGCCGGCTCTGAGGGTGATGGTCTCTCTCACTTTCCTGCTGATGACCAGAAGTACCTCGGTTTTCTGGTCCGCAGTCTGTAGCCCCAGGTCAGTTAGGGCTGCTCGCACCAGACGCATAGTCTCGTTTGAGTAAAACTCGACAAGGTCTAGGTGCTTAGCCACCACTGTGACTGCAATATCGTCCGCAAACCCCACGATTTTTGCGGACCCCGGAAGCTTGAGCCTTAGGATCCTGTCGTACATGACGTTTCAAAGAATGGGACCCAGTACAGATCCCTGTGGCACGCCAGCTGTAACATCGTTGGTCTCTGCTCCATCATCCGTTGTGAATTCCAGCACTCTGTCGCAGAAGTAGCTGGACACTATTCGCAGCAGATAAGCTGGGACCTCCATTTGGCTCAGGGCGATGAGAATTTTGTTCCACCGTACCGAGTTGAAGGCGTTCCTCACGTCTAGGGTGATGATGGCGCAGTACTCCTTGGTGCCCCGGTGCCATCGTTTGCCACTGATGGCTGATCGCCCCTTGCGGAAGCCGTACTGTGAGTCCGCCAGCCCGGCGGGTCCCTGAGTGTAGGTCTCCAGGCGACCAGCTATGATCCTTTCGAGGATTTTACCTGCTGTATCAAGCATGCACAGCGGACGGTAAGAAGAAGGTTCCATGGCAGGCTTGCCTGGTTTTAGCATCAGAATAAGCCTTTGCCGCTTCCACCGTGTCGGGAAGCACCCCTTCCTGAGACACGCCGTAAAGACGCAGCGGAAGTAAACGCCGCATTAAAAAGTAAACGCGCCTATGAAAGAACTTTCTGGGTGGTGTGGAAGACTGTCGCTATTAAAAAAATGTTTAAGCTCATAATAACTTGTCAAGGAAAAAAAAATAAAACAATAATTCGCCGGGAATTGATCCCGGGTGCATAAGATTGCGAGGCGCTCGCCCTACCGACTGCGCCGCGCTCATATTTGGAAGGCTAGTAATCGAAGTTATATAAAAGCAGTGCCCGGCCCCCGGCTTTGGGTCACAGACACCACTTCTCCCACTCACTCCCGCTACGCCGCGCGGCCCGAGCATTCAAACCTCGCTCGGCCAATGACGCGTCGGCGCAACTGCGCACGCCCGAGAAATCCGCTCGGTCTGGCAACCTTGATGCGTTGATCACGAAAATGTTAACCTGATGCTCGAACCTGCTGAAGTATCTCATCTGAACATTACTGGAAGTAAGCATCTGCGTTTTGATAATAATAGTGAATTCACTAAGGGGGGAAAGGTACTTTTTATTGCATTTTTTGAAATTCAAAAATTTTGATTTCGCACTGAGATACAGCTGTTTCCGAGAGCTTTTTTCCTATACTTTACGAGTTAAATTTTTTCTTCTTTAGCGTTTTCTGGTGAGTAGTGTTTTTGGTCATCTGTCGTCACTTTCAGAGGGTACCAATTGAGCTTCAGCATCAGAGTCGCGCATACTTTTCCAGAACATCAATGCGACTACACTCAAAAACTGTGACTACACCCGCTACGTGCTTACTAGAGGACAGAGTACGTGACGCGGACGTTTTTGAAATGACAGGAGTTGACTACACTGGGTCACTCTACTTATGAGATGGGACGAAAGCTTGAATCTGCCTATTCACGTGTGCTATCAACCGACTACCGCTATTTACCACTATCTTTTTCGACGGAGAACTTCTTCGACGCTTTGCGGCGTTTTATATCGTGACTAGGACGACCACGCATTATATACTGCGATCAAGGAACCAACTTTCGTCGAGCCAATTATTTATTGTCGATGGTAAATTGCGATGAGATCCAGGCTGAATGATCTACTAAGAGAATAAGGCACCATGGTGGG
This sequence comes from Trichogramma dendrolimi, assembly GCA_034770305.1. Taxonomy (NCBI): domain Eukaryota; kingdom Metazoa; phylum Arthropoda; class Insecta; order Hymenoptera; family Trichogrammatidae; genus Trichogramma; species Trichogramma dendrolimi. The sequence goes on from JAPMIB010000200.1 coordinate 30,648, forward strand.
GAGGATGGTCGGAGCCGCTCGTGCGCATCGTCAAAGATCTGCACAAAAGAGCTCTTGGAAGATCATCTTTAGATTATGAAGAAATGACGATAATTTTGAGCGAATGTGAGGCTATAATAAATGCGTGGCAAATCTCTTACTCACCTGACGACAAGAAAGGACTCCTCGCAATAACGCCGGACATGTGCCTAACTGAAATTGACGGCGAGAAGGAACTCGATGTGGATCAAATTTATTCGTCTTTGAGTGAACGTCGAGTTGAAATATCGACTACGCCTCAGGACAGAGTTACGTGAGTGGTTTCGAGCCGAGGATCTAGGACAATTATTGAATCGTGCAAAGTCTCAATGATCGTGGCAGAGAATCAACATCGACGACGTCGTCTTAGTAGTAACTTAGTAGTAACAACACCAAACGTCTAGATTGTCCGTTGGCGAGGATCATTGATCTTGTAAAGGGCTGTGATGGCATCGTACGAGGTCCCAATGTCCAAACTGCGACCGGAGAATTGGTGAGATCTGTCCAACGTTTATTCATTTTGGAGGCATCAGATCCGATCGACGATAAAGAACAGTTCGCCGATCAAGATGTTACTCTGATAATCCCGTCATCCAAGGCCATGTCAGACAGTCCACCAACTGTGTTATAAGTATAATTGCAAAAAATGATTTAATTTTTTTGTATTTGCGTGGGTAATAAGTGACTCCGAAATGCTCCGCTAAAGCAACACTGTGCACGAACGAAGCGAGAGGAGTTCACTCCGCTTTCGACTCTCGTCGAGAACGATCGGCGTAACCCTTTAAACCACTTTTGTTCATCTAATTCATTATTGTATTTTATTTTTCCTAATTTATGGTGTGATAATAATAAACACTTTATTAAGCATAAAATCTGTCTATTTTCATTTGAAAACGCCTCACCCTTACAACATTATTAATTATTGATTGATGATCTTCGAAGCATCAGTCCACAAAGATACCTAAAATTGGTTAGTCATTACGGCTATTGTTTAAGGGCAATACAAATATTTCCTAAAATTATTACTGTTTTTGCTTAGGCGAAAACAGCTATTGCTCAGAAGCGGGTTTTGTCTGCAACATAAATATTGCACGATGTTATAAATCAATATCGGCATTTTTTTTATACAAATAAAGCTTCCAGACAATTTCGTTCATGAGATCATTTTAGAAATTTCTTACACGAAAATTTTTCGGAAAATTTCATAGATGAAATTATACGAGGAAATATCAATTTTTTATCTACGAATATGTTCGATTGCACTGAGTTTTTCATTAAATTTTTTTATGCAAAAATATTTTCGTACACGTATGTTTTTTTAATAGTCAGACCCTATTATTATATAGCTTGGGATAGTATACAATGAAATACCTCTTTCTTTGCAGATTTTGTTATTGGTGGTCTTCTTATAGCCCCAATTGATCGCGAATATGGAGGTATTCCTGTATACTGATTACACTAAAAATATATATTTGTTCATTTAGTAAAAATTAAAATTTTTTATTGTGTTTTATTACGTTTTTTTATCGTACTGATCTCATCAATCTAAGTCCCTACAAAGTCAAGAGCTGAGAGTCGTGCCTTCTAAATTTGAGCCTGGTTGTATGTCAGTGAATATAAAAATTTATTTATAAAAAGTATATTGAAAGTATATAAGGTTATTTTTGAAAAACTTGTTTTAATCATTGTACAGGAAATAGAACACTGCTACTACCATGGTACGATAAAAGATTATCCAGGAGCTACTGCTGCATTTCATACTTGTAATGGCGTGAGTGGCGTTATACATCTGGGAAATGAAACATTTGTTATTCATCCATTTTATGGAGGAGATATGTCGGTCAGTAAAAGTTTTTTTTTAGTAGATTGAAATTTATTATATTAATTTATCACATAAGTTAATCACCGGTTTTTATGATAAAAACAGAGGAAAAAACATTGAAGAGAGGAAAGGCACGTAAATCCTGTTGCATGAGAAAATTGATGAAAAAATGTGATGAAATTCTCTATTGAAAAGAGAAAAATATTTTTTTAACGCTTTTTAAAGTATTTTCATTCTCGAATATTTAAAACGAAGTTCCAGTTGCCATAAAAACTTCCTTGAAGAAGTAAACTCACTGTTCTAGGATGAAGGCCTTTGTCATAGATTGCAGGTGGAAACGATTACTCAATTATGATCATAGGGGCGTGATTTTTTTATTAGATGTCTAGTTATCAACACAAGCACTTTGTGACTAGGGCCCCAGTCGGACACGGTATGACACATCGAACGTATCTAAAATCATATCTTTTGATATGATTTTCAGGTTGAATCAAGAAGCGAAGTGCTCATCATAGGGGCAGCAAAGCTGAGGCCAGAACACAAAACGCAATACACATAGCGAGCCAGCAGATGCTCACCTGTCAACACCAGCATAATAATTTGGCGAGATGCGACTGCAGACTGACTGCCGTCATCTCGTGGGCGCGGGTACACACAAGTCGGAGACGAAGGAAGCCGCCATGCAAAGGTTTTTGCACATGGCTGACCTGACGAAGTAAAAGCGAGTTTCAGAGTAAAAATGCATCGCCACAAAATTTGGAATTCTTGTTTGTTGTTGTGGAAGTGCGTGAGGCCAAGAGTTTGCGCAGAGTATTGTGCAGAGTTGCAATCGGGCTAGAGAAATTGGCAATATGCATAGAAGTAATTATGCTGAGCGGACTAAAGTCATTCCTGCATGAACTCCTTTGAATTTCCAATGGTTTTTTGTGACGCGGTACCGAGTACTGCTTAATCGATCGTTTTGAAAATTTAGGGAGTTGTTGATAAGTTGAGCTAGGTGAAGTTCTGATGACTTTCATAATCTCAATTACTTAACCCTTTATGTTTTTTTATGCAGTTTTAATTCATTTTTTCCACAAATTGGGAAAATTTGGTCAAATTCAACGGGCATTTTTTTATAATTCATTTGGTAAATGAAACATACTTCTCGTCGTATTTTTTTTTAAGTTTTGCATTAAAATGCCATTTTATGCAATTCGTATGCATTTTTTCTATAAATTCGTATGAATTTTTATATATTATTTATCTTTTTATGAATTTTAATTGGTATTACTTGTGTATCCGTAAGTGTGTTTGTTTATAATTGTATCGTGTTTTAGTTAACATTGTACCGATGCCAATTATATTATAAATCGTCTTTCGAGTAACATTACTGAACGAAAAATGATTGTTTCGCTTAAAATTATATCTTGTTTCAGTTAACGTTGTACTGATGATAATTATGCAAGTGGTAATTCGAGTTGCAGAATGCTGAGCAGTTCTAATGAACTAAACATTCGTGATGATACTAAATCATTAAATTTTTACAATAACTTTACAAAAACCCGTATTTAATAATTTTCTGGTGCTTGTACGAAATGTATATATTTTCAATAGGAGAAGTTATGCGCTGAAAAAAATAACCATACTGCGTCATGAAAAAAGCGTTGCTTGGCTCAAGAAATAAAAAAAATCTTGAGACAGGCTAAATTTTAGCCTGACAAAGTGCAAAGTGACCGCGTATCTATTCGACAATGACTCGCCAATGGGCCATGCCAACTTCGTGTTCGCGCTCTTGGCATGAATCAAGCAAGAAAAAAAACAAACACGCATATTGAGCTAACATGTTTTTTACATCTAACTCGCGAGCACTGAAAAAATAAATATTAGCCACTGCAACCAAGAAGACGGCGTCCAGGCAGCAGCAATGCGCAGCCTACGTAGAGATTCGTGTGAGTCTAATATCGATGTATAGATTAACGGAAACTTTGACTCTTGAAGTAATAACAATAGTAATAGTAGTAGCAATATAGTAATGGTTACAATATTTATAATATATCTAATAATAGTGATAAAAGATTACAAGTATAGTATAAGTAATATTTGAGTAAGATACAAGGTGATTTTAGTAGAAATTTCATAGTATTATAATTGCATATATGTGTTTTAATATAAATAAACATATATTAATAGATAAATTACTCAACAAATACGTTTATTTAGGTAAAATATACATATAAACTGTGCTTTCTCGATGTCGAGGTAACGTAACCCCTCTTTCCATAAGAGCAAGGTCTTATTATCCGCTTTTTATACGCGGTACTTTTCAGAACCTAACCCCCGCGTATAACGAGGGATGCCTGTAGATTGGGGATGACTGAAGGATGTAGGTCGAGAAATACGTCCATGTAGGGTGCAGCTGTAACAAGAGCTTTATATTCCTAAAGTTTTATGACCCTAGCTTTATTGAATGCAAACTTATAAACAATTGAAAAAACGGTCATATTTGAAGGTTTTTTTGACATAGCGGATAA